>JAFJYJ010000050.1:3807500-3810000 GCA_019022615.1 Acacia melanoxylon
CATTCGGTCTAAATGCTACATGAAGAACATAAGCCAGATGAAGGAACGGGAAGACCTAGGATGTAGAAGATCATAACATGAGTGATTCGGCATACTTGGATTCCTATATATCCACTCATGCGGTACTTCATTGTATAATATATATAAGATCCATCTGTATAGATATCATCATCTACATCCAGAAAGCCGTATGCTTTGGAAGAAGCTTGTACAGTTTGGGAAGGGGTTTTGATTGATCAAAAAGAAGAATCTACTTCAACCGATATGCCCTTAGGCACGACCATACATAACATAGAGATCACACTCGGAAAAGGGTGGACAATTAGCTAGAGCAAAGAAAGCGCCGTAGCGAAACCGATTGCAAAAGAGGGAAATCGGCCACATTAAAATTACCTTCCGGAGAGGTCCGTTTGATATCCAAAACCGCTCGAACAATCGGACAAGTGGGGAATGTTGGGGTAAACCGAGAAAAGTTTGGGTAGAGCCGGATCTAAATCTTGGCTAGGTAAGCGTCCTATAGTAAGAGGAGTAGTTATGAACCCCGTAGACTATCCCCATGGGGGTGGTGAAGGAGGGCCCCAATTGGTAGAAAAAACCCGCAACTCCTTGGGGTTATCCCGCACTTGGAAGAAGAACTAGAAAAAGGAAAAAATATAGTAATAATTTGATTCTTCGTCGCCGTAGTAAATAGTAGAGTAGAGAAAATAGAATAGAATTTGTTTCTTCGTCTTTACAAAAAAAAAATAGGAGTAATGGATCGTGACACGTTCACTAAAAAAAAAAAAAAATCCTTTTGTAGCGAATCATTTATTAAGAAAAATAAAGAAAGTTAACACAAAAGAAGAAAAAGAAATAATAGTAACATGTCACCCTTCCCTCACGGTACTACTTCACTATCGGTCACCCAGGAGTATTTAGCCTTGCAAGGTGGTCCTTGCCGATTCACACGGGATTCCACGTGCCCCATGCTACTCGGGTCAGATCGTAAGCTAGTTAGTGATGCTTTCGGCTACTGGACTCTAGCCATCTAGGGTGCAAGACTCCACCGCTTCGCCTAGCAAAGACGACGCTTGTATTGTTCTCCCACAATCCCATTTTCACGGTTTAGGCCGCTCCCATTTCGCTCGTAGCTACTACGGGAATCGCTTTTGCTTTCTTTTCCTCCGGCTACTAAGATGTTTTAGTTCGCCGGGTTGTCGCTTGCCCGCCCATGGATTCAGCAGTTAGATCCGAAAGGTTGACCTATTCGGGAATCTCCGGATCTACGCTGATTTTCAACTCCCGAAGCATTTCGTCGCTTACTACGCCCTTCCTCGTCTCTCGGGTGCCTAGGTATCCACCATAAGCCTTTCCTCGTTTGAACCTCGCCCTTAACTTGAAGGCTATGCCATCCTAAGGTGCCGCTAAATGGAAGGATCTTATCAACGTCCATGAATAATAAATCATAGCATAGATCGAACCGCCGAATCGGAAAGATTGGGTGCTATCATATAGCTTTGTATCGGTTAAGTTCACGAGTTGGAGATAAGCGGACTCGAACACCGACATCCGCCAAAGGGTAAACCACCGCCTCTCGTGCCCCGACCGATTCTACCATAGAGGCCAACGATAGACAATAACTCCCCCCGAACACAGCTTACAACTTTCATCGTAATGTGCTCTCCAAAGAGCAACTCTTCTCAAAATCTCAAAAAGTGCTGAGTTGGAATCCCATTCTAACTAAGGATTCTTGTGGTTCTAGAAGATCCAGCTACAGGAGAACCGGGAACGGAGAGCTTCCCCCCCTTTCCGCCCGACTCTTTGGTCTTAAGAATGCTGGTTTTAAGAATGAGTGATTGTCCTTCTCCAACCCTTATTGTCCAACCTGAGAGCGGACAGCTAATGTGTTCCGCTTATTGAACAGGGTTCTATGGTCGGTCCGCGACATAGATCTGCTTCTTTTGTTCCTATGAATAGAATGAATAGAATTATTTCGTTATTACTAAAAAACTAGAACAAATATTAATCCTTTACCCGAGATAATCCACTAAAAAGAGAGGGTCCATAGTATAGTTTTTTATAGTGCAATAAAGTTACATAGTGTCCATTTTTTGTTGATATAAGAGGTATTTTCATGGGTTTTCCTTGGTATCGTGTTCATACCGTTGTATTAAATGATCCGCCGTTTACTTTCTCGTCCATATAATGCATACAACTCAGTTCTTTGGTTGGGCGGTTCGATGGCTCTATATGAATTAGCCATTTTTGATCCCTCGACCTGTTCTTGACCCAATGTGGAGACAAGGTATGTTTTTTATACCATTTCATGACTCGTTTAGGAATAACCAATTCATGGGGTGGTTGGAGTATCACGGGAGGAACTATAACGAATCCAGTTATTTGGAGTTACGAAGGTGTGGCCGGGCACATATTGTGTTTTCCGGCTTGTGCTTTTTGGCGGCTATCCGGCATTGGGTATATTGGGATCTAGAAATCTTTTGTGATGAACGTACGGGAAAAC